>VDFB02264519.1:0-25235 GCA_007258455.2 Sequoia sempervirens | reverse complement strand
GGGAATAACAAGTGACAACAAATTGATGATGATTGTCTTAATGTTATGGTTCATATATATCATCATTTTGTTAGAATATAATTTCTCATATGATGTTGCTATAGTTGATGCTTTATGTTTCTTTGGGAGTGTCCATAGTAAAGGATACTTGTGACGCAATTATACTTCCAGACCATTTGTGGATAAATTGTTATTAGCTTTGCTCTACTGCAATACATTGATCTTAGTGATGGTATGTGCTTCTCAAGAGATACATGAGATACAGATACTTGATTTGTCAAGTAGTATTCATTTTCTTTACTGTCAAAACTTGTTTAATACAATAACTTGATACATTATAGTGCTTTGATCTATATGAATGAAGTTTCAACAATAGAGCATGATAAGACTATGAGTTGTTTGAGGTCTAAATTGAAATAATGGTAAAGGTAGTTAGTTGAAAGACATTAACAGCAAATGGTGAGTTTTACAGTGTTGTGGAAAACATGAACAACATACTAAGCATATGTTATATCCATACAAAAGTCAGTTTTCTGGAGTTTTGGTTGTTGGTGTTGACATTGTTTGTGTTGGTATAGAATATGTTATGTTCTTGAGAACAGTCAAATAACACTGATAGAAGTTTGTACATTCTTGGATAATGAAAATTTCAATATGCATCTAATGATCAATACTTTCTCTTGATAGTTGATTATTATGAAATACTGATTGTTTTGGATTTATAGTGTGACTTGAGATGTTGTATGGTTTGTGTGATACAGTTTTGGCTGCTTTGTGTCATATTATGATGCTTAGGATGAAAGGAGCTTTAGTAGTTGTTAGAATTTTTGATCTAGTGGTGATATAGGGTATTACATAAATATTTAACAAGTACCATTGTTTGAATAGACCATGACACATTTATAAATGTTCTAGATCATTTGATTAGCAAATTCTTGATTGACAGTGACTCTTCTTTGATAGAGCATTTACAAGATAGTAGTGATATTGATCTTAAAAAGTTAGTGATACAGGACTTAACACAAGTATGCATTACTTTGGCTACTTGCATCTTGGGGTAGTAAGAACTATGTTGATATCAAGTTCATTTTTCTTTGTCATGATCATTGCAAAGTGTTGGTTAAAATTGCAAGGTTGTCAAAATTTTCCAGAAATTGATACTTTCTCATTTTGTTAATGACTTATTGCATATAAAGTTCTAAGTGGTGAATAAGGAGAACTTCAGGAAAATAATTCCTATTAAAACTATTTTGGCAGTGTTAAGGATTTTTGTTTTGGTACTACAGTGATATTTGGTTGAGGAATTGTATGATAGTGTGGCATGACTGCTTGTTTCCTTTGATCTGTAATTGACAATCTATATATTCTTGACCTTGGGATTTTAGGTTTATGATTACGTAACAAGTGCACAATGATATGGATTAATCTTGGCATTGGTACTTGGTATATGATGTATACCATCCTTCGCAAGGCTTTACTATCTTTTGTGAAAAAACTTTGCATGCTTATATCCGTGTTGTACCTTGGTATTGTTGGCATTGCTTCACTATCATTTCATAGTGCTATGAATAAATATTGTGAGTGATCTTGGTTGAATTCTTTATGATTCTTGTTTGGCTCTTAATATATGGAAGTATTGTATGAAAATGGTTGAAGCTTAAAGGAATATTTTTGCATATCACTGATGAAACAGTTTGGTATTTTTTGTATACTCTTTGGTATCAAAGAAGATGATATACTTTTGTCATGCAATTTATTGTTGACATGTTGTTGTCATGTATCTGTTATATATTTCTTGAGTGGTTATGTGCTTGGCTCAGTGACATTTCAGTGTTTTGGTTTAGGTGGAGCAAGGCTACTTGGTGAACATTGTTTATGTCGTTGGTTACTGTATTGGTTGGATATTGTATTTCATGACATATTATAGGTTTCTCCCTTTGTCCTTGTGACAAAAAGGGGGAGAAATTGATGGTTCAGTGGTTGGTTCCAATGGCTAAATTTTTTTTCCATCAAGGAAAAAGGGGGAGTTTGTTGACTTTCTCTTTGTGCATATTTGTCCTTGATGTCAAAACTGATAATATGGCAATTTGGTCTTGGCATATTCATTGGTTCAGTTTTGGAACTTTGTTATTATGACTCATGGCATTTTGGTATTGACATTGTGATACTTGACTCGGTCTTGGCTTACTCTTGGTCTATTCCTATTTTGGCATTCAGTACCTTGGCTATGGATAGTATTATGGCTTTGGTTTATATTCAAATTTGTTATATCTTGTGGTATTGATCAGGTTGAGCTTCATGTGCAAATAAAGGTTATCTTGCTTATACAAGTGTTGGGTTTTGGTATTGGATTTCAAACTAAAAGACATCTTGATTACAAGGTTACATTTTATTGATCTTTTACATGGCATTATATCATGGAAAAGGTTATTGTTTCATTAACTCATTTGTGCTCAGGTGTCATGACATATCTTTTGCAAAAGTATATGATTCAACATTTGTGTAGACTCAAGTTTCATTGATATGATATGCATATTGTTCATTACATTTGTTAGTGAGGCGTGTGTTGGGTATGTTTAGGATCATGATCGCAAAAAGTGTCGATATGATGGTATTTGTATGGTATGTGGTCTGACCTTTTATTACCCAAAATTGATAAAAAGAAAAGGGTTTTAAAGGACATTCTCCTTTCCACCAATATAAATTATGTTTTACTTTTAATTTAATAAATTATTATTATTCATTTTCTATTCAATTATGAGTAAAGTCCCGATTGATAGGCTAATTGAAAACATCTATAGCTTCAAATGGTATCACATTTTTGAATCTAAAATAGGGTCACATTCTATGTTTCACATACTATAGGATTAGTTAGTTAAAAACTTGAATTTTATGAAGTTTTGACCAAGTTAAGGTGTTCATACATACGAAGTTTTCATATTTTTAAAATTGTAATAAAAATTCATAATTAATTATTTACTTGGAAAAAATTACAAAAAATATGCATCACATTGGGACATGAGTCCTCTACTTATATCTAAAATATTATCATTTTATTGTGGTTAGGGTGATCAGACAGACACCTACTTCTTACTTTTTCCCTAAAATTTAAGTATTACTGCATTGAAATTTTAAATTTTCACCAAATTATATATTTTATTTATTTTTAAATAAACCTATTAGTTTAGAAACTACATTCAATTTTTTACAAATTCTATTCTTACATTTTTTTCAAATAATATGCATAACTTATTCAATATTTTATGTCAAGTTGCCTAACTTTGATTTTTCTAAATTTTTTGCCACTTAAGGGCCTATTTTTCCATGATGATCCTGCAAATACCTAGCTCCACTGGTATAACTTTTTGATAGAATTAATTAGCACACTCTTGTGCTTGGGCTTCACTTTACATTATTCTATCTTCTAGCTGAGCTTTACTTCACAATGGTTATAATGTTTGATTTTCATATCGGCCTTTTATTAGAGTTTAAAATAAAAGCTATTTAAATGGTTATCGGTGATCATAGCGTTGGGAGTTATATTACTTGTCGACCATAGTATATGTGTTGACCATTGTACACTGATTATGCTTCATATTACATTGAGCATATCTTATGCATCAAGCTTCTATCGTTCACCAAGCATACGTTATAAAGCATTTTGTGCTTATTATGATTATTATCGGCCACATCATATTTCTTTTACAAGGCAGTTGATTTTTCAATGCCACAGTAGTAACAGTTGATTGTGTCGATAGCTATCATTGTGTTTTGCTAATAATATTGTTGGAAGATTTAAAGTTATAATTATGTTTTTATTAATGATAGTTCGGACTTCAAACAATATCAAAAATGAAAAGGCTTTTAAGAGACTTTGCAAAGGAATTAGGGCAAAGTCATTATGTTTTTTTTTTTATCTGAAGAGGCAACAACAATGCTGGCATGGAGGATATGGGGTTACAGTTTGAAGCTGGTTTTTCAGCTTGTTTGTGTGCAGGAAATATGAAGAGCTACACAGTGAGACCTATGGAAGTTACATAATTAGCTAGTTACATTTTGGCCGCCCTGATAGGTATTTGGTTTTCATTTTGGGAAATTTTGTATTGGTTTTAAAGCGACTAATTTTATGGATTAAGAGATTCATTGAAGATTAGAAATTTGTTAAAGATTAGTTGCAGCTTTCATTAACCCAAGTTTATACTCAAGGGTGTCATTGGCATTCATCGACATATCATTGATTTTCTATGGTTTTTCTTAAAACCCATTATGGGTATCATGATTTAATAACATTGTTTATACTTTTTGAAAAAGGATAACTATTTTTGTGCATTGTATAAATGCATGGAAAAAAGCCATGGCTTGGTGATGAAAAAAGAGAAGTTATAATCTGAATAGTGTATTGTTAGAAAAGAGAGATTATTACTGTGATATATTTTTGTAAAGAAGGAAAGAGGGGTTATTACTGTGATATCATTTTGTATTTAAAAAGAGAAAAGAGGGTTCATATTGTATATGTCTTTGGTTGTATTAAAAAGATTATTTTGGGTTGAGCATTATTGAAAAATCATCTTGTATCCTATTGTGATTTTGTGATTGCAGATAATCATTGTAGTTATATGGTCCTAATAGGTTGCAATATCATGAGGTTATTGTTTCAAAGGAAGTTGATGCTTCTAATTTGAAGTGGGTGCTTTAGTTTATTATAGGATTTGGTGCTCCACATTATCATAGGATTTGGTGCTCCACATTATCATTGAGTTGGTGCTCCACATTATCATTGAGTTGGTGCTCAGAAAGTATTGTAAACATTTTTTGGATTTAAGCCTGCAAGGAATTTTGGAGTGGTTTTTCTACCCCAAGAGGGTTTTCCACTTGAAAAAATTTTGTGTCTCTCTTTTTTGGTTTGTGTCTATCTTGCATAATATTTATTTCAGTTATTTGTAAAGTTGTTCATGCAATGCTCTAATACTTTTCACAGTCTCAAGTTGTCTTCAAAATCATTGTTTCAATTTGTCTAAATTTTCAATGTGTGAATGTGATGAATCTATCATAAAGAAAGTTCAATATATCATTATTGTGTTGGTTGTCCTTTGTAAAAGAAAGCATTAAAATTTTGTTCACTCAGTATCATTTGAACAATTTATTTTATGCTTTAAAATGGTTTATTAAGTCACTCATGTTATGATTGGTTAAGTCAATGAAAAGGAACCTTTCTCTTCTAAAGTTAAGTATTCCCATTGCATATATAAGTCACACTAATTTGTTCAAGGTCAACATTTTAAATCTACATTTCAAGTCATAAATTTTTTTAAAATATATTACTCTAATTCATCCCCCCCCTCTCAGAGTAATTCCACTTCCAACATGTTTTGCATTGCATTTTTTCACTTTTGTTTTGTGTTCTCCTTTTGGGGATGAAAAAAAGCATTGAGATGCCCTATGTCTCTTCCATGTTGACCCAATCAGTCCCTTGTCCTTTTTTTAACTTTTTCTTTTCTTGTGTTTTTCCTTTTGGGGATGACGCATGGCGTTGAGATCGAAATGTCTCTTCCATGTTGACCAAAAATGGACTTTATTTTTCATTTTTTTTCACTCTATTTGTGTTATTCTTCTAGTTCTATGTGCTTTGGGGAATGATGGCAGTTCTAATATCTTTCATAAAAACATTGCAGCAATGAACATACTAACCCCAAATCCATAGATCCCTTATGTGTTTGGTGTGTTCTTTTATGGGGGGAAACCTCCTTTTCTTTTGTTTTCTTTTTCATTGACATGATGCAATATTACTTAGAAAAATATGATGATGTAGAGCCAAGGTGAAGATTAACACACAACAAACTAGTGTCAATTCAAAAATAATGAACTCTTCTTGGAAACACCTTCAATCTACCAAGCATCAACTCACCCTCAAGGGTCTCAACCCTTCAATTTTGCAAAACAACTACATACCTCCACCAAGGCCTTGAAAAATTTCCTCATCCTGCCAATGATGAAAATTTATCCATTTAAATGCAATCTCAAAGTCAGATTCAACATAAAATTCAAAAAATCACCTTTTAACACTAGCACTCCTTATAGCACAGGGAAACCTATTTTTTAGCCTTTTGGCCAAAACCTTCCAAAACACATGAGAAATAAATCATAGAATAAAGGACCCATTTCAGATTCATTCAACATATCAAAGACCTAGATATCACTCTTTTCAATCAAAGGCTTCAAAATTAAAAATTTCACAGTTTTAGGCCTCTAATTAGGCCACTTTTCCAAAGAGACCCCTCTTTAATCTCCACTCCAAACTCCCAAACCGAAAAATAGTCCTGGGAAATGATCCAAAACAATATATTTTTAAGGTTTTAGACCTCCAAGTGCACAATCAAACTTCAAATCTAAAAACCCTCCTAAACACTCAAGAAACTAGGGTTTTGGGGTTCCCTTATTGTTTCTTTACTTTCCTAACCTTTCCAGAACACACCAACTACTTAGGAATATTTAAATTAGTCTTTTCATGATTTATGAGCCTTCACTTGGTCAAAATTAACATGGGTTTGCAACTTCATAGATCTGACCCACCAAATTCCTTTGGAAAACACACAATTTTCAACCCTTACTCTCATTGCTCAAGCCAAGAACCCAATAATATACGCCTCCAACTCCTAGGAATCATTTCCTATGCTATTACAACTCATCCTCTTGAGTCACATTGGTATACAATAGGTGGGATGAGATTCAAGTCACTAAAACTACAAAACCATTATACCCTTGTTCAAGAACCCGTTAAGGGAAAACCTAAGATTTAAGGCCCAAAAATGAATGAAGGAACCCTTATTAAGAAGTCAAAATTTTTTTAAGACATGTATCAATAAATCCTACATAATTTTTTGATACAAAAGATGCTTATATGGCCTATGTATAGGAAGAAAACACGGGAAAAGAGTAAAATCTAAAACTGAGCAATTGAAAACTTTATTGATTCAAAGAAAACTCCTTCAACCACCCCTATCTCGAACCCTTGAAGGCCTTAAGTACATTGTTATGCATTTAAATCCAACTTCCAAATTCCTCTAACCACTAATCTAACTAACTTTTGTAACCTTAATGACCTTTGAAGGCCAAATTACAAACGTTTACACAATAATATGTCTCATAATGAAATGTCTACACTTTTTTTCACCTCTAACTTCACTAAGACCTCACTAATGGCTTGAAATAGTATTATTACATGTTCAAAATACTATTCTTGCTATCCCCAAACAAATTTACTATTTTTGCTTTCAAAGGCTACAAAGCAACATCTAGGACAAGTTTGGATTTTCATGCCTTTGACTCTTAAACCTAAATACTCCTAATACATGACTATTGATCTTATTAGATATTATTAAGGAAAAAACCTCAAAGAATTGTCACCTTACTCACTCAAATGATCAACAATGATATTGTGGTGTAGGTGCTCCTACACCATACACCCCCACTAGAAAATTCTCATGTCCCATGAGTTGTGCTTGACACCATTGTCTCCAAGCTTCATGAAGGCTCCATTGGTTCACAAACCCATTCCACTAATCCAGGTAAACTGGACTAATAATCTGCCCTACACATTTATCACTGTTGAATGTGTTTACATATGTTTTCTTCTTATCATCTATTCTTAGACCTGCTAACTGTCTTACATTCTTTCCCTGCCCAACATTTGAGTTTGCACCATGTCTTACACCTAAAAGAAAACACACATTAGTATCCCTTTGATCTATATTCTCCTTAGGTTTACTTACATGGTTATTGCTATGTTGAGTCCTCTACATAGTCTGCTCTTTTGTCATTGTGATCAGACACTCTGTGTTAGCATCACCTACCATCATCTCTTCATGATTCCAATGCATGGTACTAACTATACTATCAAAGCCTTGTACCTTTGTATCTTTGACAAGTTTATTTGACACTAAAGGGCATATCACTATTCCTACTAATACATTCCTACTCCAATTCATTCCCAATTCTCTTTTCATCACTATACCAACCTAGTTCATGGAAATCCTATCATTTTTTCTTCCAATGTGGACTTAATCTTTGTCAGACCTCCGACTCTTCTTCTCAATAGGTGTAACTCCCTTAGTTTACACTGTTTCAACAACATTTGTATGTGTTTTTTTGTTGTTCCAACATCAGAACTATGCTCCAAAATAGGAAACAAATTATCCTTACCACCCTCAAACTTTATAGGTTCTTTTCTTCCAAAGATTACCACCTTAGCTTTTCCTTTTTCCTTCTCTTTTCCCTGCAAAGGAGTTATCTTGAAGCTTTGATTATCTTTCCTAATGGTGTATGTGTTTTCCCAACCATCTTACATAGACTTCCTATCAAATTTCCATGGCCTTCCCAAGAGCATATGGCAACAATCCATTGGAAATACATCACACATGACTCTATCCTTTTACTCACCAATCTGGATATCCACATAAGCTTGCTCATTCACCACTAAAATTTGGCTATCATTCACCCAAGAAACCTTGTAGGGTGCTACATGAGGAACCTTTTCTAGACTCAAATTATCTACCATCTCCCTAGACACCATATTATCTTGAGAACCAAAATCAATTACAACATGACACACCTTACCTTTGCATTTACATGAGGTTCTGAATAGGATCCTTCTTTGACTTAGATCTTCTTCTTTTTTGTCCTTGTAACAAGGTCCTTCTCACCATGAGTGCCTCTCCTACTTTTGGATCTGCAGGTCTGCTTGGTGAAATCACACTCTCTTCTTCATTTTCTTGCACATACTGGACTCTTTTATCTCCTTTCCTTTCATTTCCACTTGTAGCAGTACTAAACTTGTCAGGAAACTTAAAAGAAAGATGACCAAAATCACCACATTTATAGCACCTCCTTGCAAATTTATTTGAATCTCTTCCTCTATAATTTCCTCTTCCACCTCTAACCTCAATTTCTTCTTGGCCTTCTTTGGATTTGTTTTGTGTTGGAAAGGTACCTCTGCCCCTAGATGTACCTCCTCTACCTCTTACTACCTTCTCTTGTCTCCTCTTTAGTTCCTCTTTTGCTCTTATGGCCATTTGAAAGCATTTCTCAATTGACTTAGGTGCCAAAATGTTGATCTCATCCTTGATGTTGTACCTTAAACCATTCAAGTACCTAGCAACCATTTCATCATCTTCCTCATGTTTAGTCCTTGTGCTTAACTTATAAAATTCTTCAATATATGTTTGTACATCCAAATATTTTTGTCTAATATTTTGCAATTTCTTAAGCAATTGAACATTGTAATCAATAGGAAGAAATTTACCTTTCATTTTAGCCTTCATCCTTTCCCATGAAGTGATTTTTCTCTTTCCTTGTCTCTCCCTCTCCTCCTGCACAAAATTCCACCATACCAAAGCATGTCCCTTCAATCTTGTTTTGGCTCACTTCACCTTAATTTCATCAACATCTTCACTATAAAAGTAGTTTTCCATAGCCCCAATCCAATCCAGAAGCTCTTCACTATCAAGTTTTCCTCCATACATAGGCACATCTATCTTTCCATGACCATCCTTCTTCACAGCTTTCAAAAGCTTAGCCATTCTCAAATCATCTAGATCCAACTCCTCTTCTTCACTAGAAGTCTCTTCTTCATAATCACTTTCATTTTCTTCTCCTTTGTTCTTTGCTTCCCATGCAACCATCTTCTTCTATAAGGCCTCTAATTTTTTAGCCTGTTCATCCATTTCTCTTGCAACAACACTCCCCTTAGGAGGCATCTTCATCAACCTACACAACCAATCAATCAATAACACAAGATCTACTACCTTGCTCTGATACCACTCTAATGCAGAGCCAAGGTGAAGATTAACTCACAAAAAAATAGTGTCAATTCAAAAATAATGAACTCTTCTTGGAAACACCTTGAATCTACCAAGCATCAACTCACCCTCAAGGGTCTCAACCCTTCAATTTTTCAAAACAACTACATACCTCCACCAGGGCCTTGTAAAAGTTCCTCAACATGCAAATTATGACAATTTATCCATTTAAATGCAATCTCAAAGTCAAATTCAACATAACCTTCAAAAACTCACCTTTTAACACTAGCACTCCTTGTAGTACAGGGAAACCGGTTTTTTAGCCTTTTGGCCAAATCTTTCCAAAAACCTGAGAAATAAATCACATAATCAAAGACCCACTTCAAATTCATTCAACATATCAAATACATAAATATCACTCTTTTGGATCAAAGGCTTCAAAATCAAGAATTTTACATTTTTAGGCCTCTAATTAGGCCCCTTTTCCAAAGAGACCCCTCTTTAATCTCCACTCTAGACTTCAAAACCAAAAAAAGGTCTTTATTACATGTTCAAAATGCTATTCTTGCTCATCCCTAAATAAATTTACTAATTTTTCCTTCAAAGGATACAAAGCAACATCTAGGTCATGCCTTTGACTCTTAAACCTAAAGACTCCTCCTAATACATAACTACTGATCATATTAGATCTTATGAAAGAAAAAACCTCAAAAAATTGTCACCTTACTCACTCAAATGATGAACAATGATATTGTGGTGGAGGTGCTCCTATACCATATGACTTGGCATAGGGCTTTCCAAGTTGACTCTCATGTATTATTTTCCTTTTTGCATTTTTTTTCTCTTTGCTACTTTAAAGTAATAACTCACAAAATGGTGTGTAGTAATTCCTTTAAAGTGGGAGGCAGGTACGTGTAGGATCATGATGGGCCAAAAAGTGGCAATATGATGGGTATGTGGCCGATGACTATTTTTTTACCCAAAATTGATGAAACGAAAAGGGTTTTTAAAGGAGATTCTTAGCTTTCCACTGAAATAAATTATTCTTTACTTTGAATTTAATAAGTAATTATTATTCATTTTCTATTCAAATTACAACTAAAGTCCTGATTGATAGGCTGATTGAAAAACATCTATAGCTTTCAAATGGTATCACATTTTTTTAATCCAAAATGTGCGTCACATTCTATGGTTCGCATACTATAGGATTAAAAATAAATAAATTCAATTTCATGAAGTTTTGACCAAGTTAAGGTGGTTAGACATATGACTTTTTATATTTTTTAAAATTGTAATAAAAAAATCATAATTAATTATTTACTTGGAAAAATATTACAAAAAAATATGCATCACATCAGGGCATGAGTCATCTACTTATATCTAAAATCTTATAAAAAAATATTATCATTTTATTGTGGTTAGGGTGGTTAGATGGACACCTACTTCTTATTTTTTCCCTAAAATTTAAGTACCACTGCATTGAAAAATCAAATTTTGACCAGAAAGATTTTTTTAAAAAAAACATACCTAAAAGTTTAGAAACTAAATTCAATTTGCTACAGATTCTATTGTTACGCATTTTTGAAATAATATAGATAGCTTAGTCAAATTTTTATGTCAAGTTTCCTAACTCTGATTTTTCTAAATTTTTTGCCACTTAAGGGCCTATTTTTTTCAATGTGATCTTGCACATACCCAGGAATACATTACCATTAATTCATTCACATGCTTTGTTCCTAGTGTAGCCTTGTCGTTCATATGTTGCGCTTGTCACTTTGTGGATGACATTGCATGTGATTTCTTTCATAAGTGTGGTCTCTCTAAGCATATTGCATTCCTCTTGGTGGCCCGATGCAACACACGACATCCCCTAAGTTGTAAATATTTTATTCTGTGATTGGTCCTCTCTTGGAGACATTAGACACAATGTTACCTAAGTGACAGACCTTGCATGAACTTAACAATACTCCTTTGAACATCTTTTACATTTTATACCTTTACATTTTTGCATTTTACCACCTTGCATAACATAGCTTGCATGCCTGTGGTACCCTTGCTATTTGTTCATTAGTTATAAGCATACCGAGCATTGTTTATCTCATGAAGTGAACCAAAATTTTCTTTCGTGGCGCCTTGTTAAAGTTATCGAGAGGTATAACTTTGATATGGTTGAGCAGGATGCCCATTCAATGGCATGACTTTCCCCATATCCACCTTTGTGTTTGTGAGTGCATATCAACTAGCATATGTACTTCACCTTTTTGTCTTTCTCACTCGACAAACCACCATGAGTTATGTCTCCCTAGAGTGAGTGCATTTTCTTTTTCAAACAATCAGCCTAGATCTAGTCCACAATAGTTGGACAGATGATCGAAGCTTCATTTTATTCTCTCTTTTCAACAATCGTGTATTCATTTGTTTGTATGCTTATTTTTCCATGGGATATTCATCTTGGAGCCTTGATCATCCCTCTTTATCTCTATCATTCCTTCTTGCTAACGTAAGTGCATTTGTACCCTCCTCTCGATGTTCATGTCTACTTTAGTGTGAATTTGAAATAAGTTCATCGTCTCACTAAAGTGGGGGATAAATGTGCCATAGAAAAATGGCCCCTTATCATTTTCACTGCCTTTTAGGTCTTGTTTCATGATGTTTGGTTTACTTTGCTTTGATTTTATGTTATAATTTGGCTTGAACATGCATATTTAGGTACTCAAATTCAAATAATGACATCTTGTGAAGGTGTTGTGAAGTGTTGTAAAATATTTCTACACTCTTCTAGAATCTATTCATTACAATTCACCTAAAAATCACCTTTTCATCACTAAAAAAGTCCTATTTTGAAGTGTTGTAAAGTCCTGTAACAAGATTTCACACTTTTCTAGGCATAACTTCACCATTTACATCTTTCTTATGCTTTATTTGACCCCTTTATTCCCTTATAATCTTTAATTAAATATATTTTTTTAAAGTAAACCCGACAAATAACATTAAATAGGACTTAATTCCCAACACCCATTTGCCATAGGTGGCGAATGAGTCCCCCTTAGCTCCAAATTCAAAATATTTTAAATTTCCTTTCGATTTTTT
Organism: Sequoia sempervirens; assembly: GCA_007258455.2. NCBI lineage: Eukaryota > Viridiplantae > Streptophyta > Pinopsida > Cupressales > Cupressaceae > Sequoia > Sequoia sempervirens. The sequence goes on along the minus strand of VDFB02264519.1, from coordinate 12,351 downwards.
ATTCAAAATCACTTGATGTCGACCTGTAATGAGGTATTAATGGGTTACTAAGTCACACGATTGTATAAATAAGTTTTTTTACATCCATTTTAACCCACATTCATCAAGTTCACTTATTCACTCATTCACTCAAGAATTTAAGCACCTGACAACATCAAATCAAGCATTTATCAAGCATTTTGAAGCATCCATTGACATTATTTCAGATTTGCATCAACAAGGGTTTGGTAAGTTAATAGCATTTGCATGTTATTTTTTTATCATTCTCTTGCATTTCATTATTTCATAAGGGTTTGATTACCAAAGTGGGGTTTGACCAAGGAAAACCCCTATTTGCTAACCCTCGACCATTTTTCCCTTCTTGCATGTGTGTTTGCATACTTTTGTATGTAGATTTAAAAAGAATTTAGGTGTTGAAGAGTGGTCAACAAGTCAACTAGGTGTTTCAACTCAAATCAGTCATATTTCAAGCTTGGAGGAGGTATTTTGTCTGTTTCCTGTAGAATTGACTTCGACAATTTGACAACAGACATCTTGAGATCTGGTGTTACAGAGTTGTCTCTTGATTTCTCAAAATTTTGGGAGAGGACTGATTTTCCACCAGTGGAAAATGAGTCCCACCTTTATACTATAAATCTAAGTTTTGTCAAATTCTGGATCCTGACACTTAGAAACCCGTTTCCGATAGTTTTTACCAAGAGCAAGAGTGATTCACCACCTTGGGAAAATGAGTCCCACTAGTAAATTTGTGTGATTCCAGATAACATTCCAAAGATTCTAGATTCTCCATTAGACCTCAAGGTGCACACTGATTTAACTCTTTCCTTTTTGTTTTGCATTTGTTCATTCATAGGTCATTGTATGCATAACACATTGTGTTTTCCAACATAGCATAAATCTTAGGTTTTGCATACATAATATGTCATTTAAATTACTTGATTACACTTAGATCATTTCATCTAGACATAATAACATCATACACATCCTAATTTGAATGAACCTAGTTAGCATTTTCGGCCTACTTCTCTCCTTTTAGGTGAAAAACCCTAGAAGAGTTAGAGAGCCTTGTGGTGCCAAAAATCAATGGTTTAGATAGAAATGAAAGATAACCTAAGAAAATCCTTAATTTGGATCCAAATGGATTGCAACACACTTTAACATGCTTCTAGAAGGCTCACATGTAGTGTTAAACATAAGGTCGGCCAACACTCATGAAAAACACTACACATTAAGTACACACTTCCTTAAATCAAGCTAAAAGTTTTGGACAACATACTTTGTTGGCACCACAGTTGTCGTTGTAGCAAAGGGTCAACTAGTTAATGCCTGATACAACCACCAGAGTTAACGGATCCATGGGAAGTGGTTATTCCATGTCACAAATCCCGAGGGGAGCACTAACCAACTATCAACAATCTCCCCCTCAATGTTATCCGAGGGGATTTCAACCCATAATCTTTGGATTTGATACCAAATTTTGGCACCACTGTTGTCATTGTGCCAAAAATTTTACTTGTTAATGCTCGATACAACCACCAGAGTTAATAGATCCATGGGAGGTGGTTAGTCCATGTTATGAATCCCGAGGGGAGCACTAACCAACTTCCAACATAATTCACTTAAACTTAATCTATAATAATCCACGAACCACTTGAGATTCATCAAACACTTCATTTAAGCTTGCATCAACAAATAATTTAACTTAGAACAACTGATAAATGAAACTCTCACTATACTACACCAAATCAAGTAAAATATTGAACAAAAGAAGATAAAAGCATTATAATCATTTTCCCAAATCTGCACAACCTAAGGCCAAAAATCAGAGAAACACTAAGCAAATACATTTCCCCCAAACCACAAAAAACAACACTGAACAACTAGTTCACACACTACTGAGAATATCTCGCATTGTACAATGATCCAAAAACCCAAATTTTGAATATAGTAACTTTTGTCAATATTGAATAACCTATAAGATCTGCACAGGAATAACATCAACATAGAAGGAACGTGGAGCACAATATTGAAGTGCACTATGAACATTTACACAACATAGTTACTATGTTTATTAGATTTTCTCAAAATAAGTTGAAAACCAAGAACCAGAGATATCATCTCATCTCATTACTTCATTCCAACTCATCTTCAAACTCTACAACAAAAAATAATAGATCCATATACTCACAACACCTCCTCAAGGTCTCAACTACACATGCACAACCTATTTTCCTTTTTCCACAATTTTCTCAATATCCTCAACTTATTCATCCCATAGTTGACATCCATGACAAGTTCCAGTCAATAGACTTCCTACTGACACCAATGACAACACCATCATACTTGCAACAAGTTTTGTTCCATGGATTTTGATCAATTTTGAGTAGATAATGGCATTCAATGGATTAAGATTATCCCTTTCACCCCTCAAGAAATGGGTGCAACATGTTATAATTAGCTATGGCTGCCAAGATCTTGAGACCAAATGGAAAGCACAAAGAGAGAGAATGGAATGTGACAAGAATAAACTATATTCTCATCAATATGATTCAATGATATGATTGTGATGTACAATGTAGTAGAGACCCCTTAGTTATATAGTCAAGGTGAGCTACAAGATGTCATAGGATTATGGCAAGTTCCTTAATCATATGACATGAGACAACTAATCACACTTACCTAGGTTCACATGTGTTATAAGTCAAAAGATAAGATAACAACTAATGACAACTAACACCTTCTAGAGAGATTCCTTCCTAGGACCTTTGTAAACTTAACATGTGTAAATAAGTCCCCTAGTAATTAATTAACTAGGTACAAGACTTTATTTACACCAACACCCCCCATTAAGGTCAACTTAGGGAGTAGCAGATTATTATGTAAATGAAACAAAGATGCAAGGATGGGTCCTGACTATTAGACCATGTTAGGTACCAATGTACAATGCAAATGAAATCTCTCACAAAGAGAGAAAATCAGAAAACCCAGTGGGAAAAAACTCCTCCCCAAAAGATAGATGAAATACAAAAAAGAAATGCTCTCAATGATGCATGAGAATTCCAAAACCTCATGTGAGGAAAAAGACCCCCTATAAGAGAGAAGTAGAAGAGAGACAAGCAAACCCCCCCTCAATTTTGAGTCTCCTACAATGATGGTAAAAGCTTGACATTGAATGTTGAAGATGATCCAATTTCACCGAACAATGTTCCTCCCCTTAGGAAGAAACAAAACCATGAATGTATGTAGGATTTCAAGAAGATGGATGGTGTATGATGTCTTTGAAGCATGCTCAAGTGTCTCCAGGTCGATGTCGAAAGCTGACACACTCCAAATAGGCATTCTAGGCCACACTGCTAAAGAGGACAATCCAACATCTAGTAGAGATGAATGTAGAACATAATCCAAAGACAAAGATATCCCCTTTGAAGACAAAGAAGCCTCCTCCAAATGTTATCGAAAATTATCCACAGTCACATCAAACTGCAAGGAATGATCATGTAGAGATTGAACAAGAGGTTCAAAGTGTTCCCACACAACAAATGAAGAAGGAGCATCTTCATCAAAGAGAAGATGAATGCTATAAATGATGTCTCCCAAATCTGCAAGATGAGACTCTACAAACAAGTCTGGAATACCTATCAAGAAGAAATCATAAGTAGCCATATCTAGAAGACTATATATATCCTACTACATTGAATCACTAGGGTCCAAAATTTTTGGATCACAAGTATCCTCAAGTACAACAGTAGATGATTCTGCCAATGTTGGATTACAAGAGTCCTCAGCCTCAAGATGTTGACTCATAGATGAAGAAGATGAACCCTCTACATCTAGATTAGGAGCCATAAAAACTGAAGTCTCAATAGATTCCTCTATAGGAGAAGGTTTTATGTCATCAAAACCACCAAACCTTTCCCAATCAACAAGTGTTTCAACTATTTTATCATCAATAGGTCGAAACTATGCAAGTGGAACAAGAAAATCTATAATAGGATCCTATGGGAATGGAGGTTCATTCAAGTCTTCGTACATATCCCAAAGTTTTTTCATAAGGTCACAAGGGATCTCAATACCATCAGTGGCCATTTTTGTATTAACATCACAACTACAACCAATTACTCCCAAGATATGTTCTGTTTTTATGTCCCACATAATTCTCTTCCATTTTGATGAAGGTTTAGTAACTAGTCCATAGAGATATGGAAAAATATTAAGCCACCTACAATGTGTTAGGATTCCATCTTGCCAAGACTTAAAGTTCCATCGATTTAACCTTATTACAACAAGATGCTTTTTCATGCCCATATTAAACTCCTCAATTTTAGTCACACAATAGAACAATCAAGAGACAAAAGTTAACAAAGGAAAAAGATAACCCCCCCAAATCACTCAATCAAGAAACCCCCCAAGCAATATCTAATTTTAAACTTTATACTTAGTGCGTTTATAGTTTCCACTTTCCAAAAATAGAAAAGTGGACTTTGGTCTTGGTACATGAAAATGCCAAATTTGGTGACAGGTTCAAAGTAAAATTTTTATAGGAGATGATATCAAACTAATTACACCATTGGAAAGTAAACAAAAAAATATGCACTTTAAAAAAAAAATCAATCAAAAAGGTTATTGTAAGAGCAAGATATGAGCTCTTGAAGTTCCCAAAATGAGGATGAAGTAGTAACACATATCAGAATCTGCAATTTATGGAAAATTCAGAAACCAAAACAAAAAACTGATTGCACCACTATGAAGAGTGTGAAAAATTATCCCAAATAAAAAAAAAAAAATCTTGAAAAAAGGAGTCAAAATAAGCAAGTTATGGCCTTCTGATGTTGGACTGTAAAATTGAAAAGCTCAATTGTGAGGGGGGGAAATTTATTTAGGATGTTGACATCATCATTGATGCAGTGATGATGTCATCAGTTTAAGCGATTATATTTGACAGTTTTAGGGGGTGTCAAAATGGAATATACCCTCTTGAGAAAATATTCTTGATCATTGAAATATTCCTATTGATGCTCAGAATATACTACCCTCAATCAGAATATGCCAGGGAATCTTCGGTGAGAATATTATGCTAGAATCTTCTTCAAGGCATCAAAATTTTCATTTTTGACCATCTAATATTTATTGGAGCCACCAAATAAGAAATCAATGCTCAGTTTTTTCATTGACCAACTAGTTTTGTATGTAGTGTCGGTGATTTGAAATAAGTTGTTAGAATTTTCTTTGAATGGTTGGTTGATTTGAAACCTAAAAAGGGAGGTGGACCTGTGCATGATGATAAGACTAGCAGTAATAAGTGATCACCATGTGGCAGCAATGGTAGGGGCCATTATACCCTCGACAGTACACAAAAAAGTCTATGGTACTGTGTACAAACAAAATCCACAGTGATACACAAAAAAATTGTTTTTTTGTGATTTTACAATAAAAAATTTAGGAAAAAATCAATCCAAATTTTTAAATTTTTCCTAAAAAAAGTTTCAAAAAGTTTCAACTAAATTTAAATAATAATTTTGAAGGAAAATTGTACCGACCTGCAATAATGACAACCTAGGGGGTTATACTAGTCTTTGGGAAAAAAAAAAATCCTCACTAGATAACTACTCCAAATTTGATGAATTGATAGTTGATCTTAGAGTTTTTGGCCCTTTTGGACGTGATGGCAGGGTCAGATTTGACCCAAAATGCTCCAAAAATGCATTTACCTTCTTGATTTGGTTGTAGTGTAGTAAAATGCATACCCTTTCTTTATTTATCCCTATTTATGTCTTAATTGGTCCTATTTTTCATCCACAAGCCCTGTGAATTATATCTTTTTCTGGCTAATCTTGACATTCTCCAATGCATAAATGATATTTTAGTGACTTCATCTATGTGTCCTTGATTTTTGGATCAAGACTAAAATGCCACCTAGGGTGTCTTTGTCCCCCAAAGGTCTTGGGAACCTTATTTTGAGGCATCTTAATTGGGCCCCTTTTTGGTGTTTGTGCCCCAAGTTTTATGACTTCGGACTAAGATGCCACCTAGGGCATCTTAGTCCTCAAATTATTTTTGGGATTTAATTTCAAATTCTGGCAATATTTAGCCTCCTTTATTTAATGAATTCATATGTCAGCTTGGTGTGATGTAATTTCAAGATATTAAGCATAGATAAGTATAAAAATTGTAAGGTTCATTCATTCATTCTAATCCTTGAGTCTTTTGTGAGAGCATTCCTAATAGCAAGTTGAGTTCACAAGAGCATTCAAGAGAAATTCATCAAGCATTTGGAGCCATCATCAAGATTCAAGCATCATATCAAAGAGCTTCTTGCATCATGTGTGTTGTTGTGCTAACATTTGTGATGTAAGATTTTGATTCAAGCAAGAAATTTAAGCAAGAACCATCAAGCATTCCTTTGATTCAAGATCCATATCTATTGTATCCATTTCACACCAGTTTGTAGACTTTACAACAAGGGTTTGGTGAGTTGTAGCATTGCATGTTGTTCATTCACCATTTCCCCTCATTATTTTATTTCATTTCAAGATTTAATTACCAACAAGGGGTTTGACCAAGGAAAACCCCCATTCACTAACAAACAATAAGTCTTTCCTTTCTTGCATATTTGTGATTGTAGATTTAGGTTGAAGGCTTGAAGATCATTTGGAGTGTAAAGTTTCAAAGTTGCAAATTTGCATTGCAAGGTTGTCATCTTCACAAAAACTCACCTACAGATCGAATCCAAAAATTTCAAAACCTGAGATCAAAGGAGAAGCAAGTGCAGACATTGGAGCTCAAGACAACATTTAGAGTTTTCAAAAATTCAGAGTAGGACTAATATGCCACCTTGGGTGTCTTAGTCCTCCCGAGTATATTTTGTAGAGATTCCTTCAAATCCTCATTCGGCATATGAGTATTTTTCGTCTTTCCCAAAAAACTATAACGAGACTAAGACAATAGTAAGGGTGTCTTTGTCCTCCTTGGCATATCTAGACAACTTCCTTGCATTTCTGGAGTCCTCACAACATCTCAAGACTTCCCAGGTACACGTATCCTAACTCCCTATTGCTTAATTTCATTATTTGCATCTCTCATTTAGCTTGCATAACTAGGTTTTTTAGGTTGAATGCTTATTTGTCTTTTCCAAGCATTTGCTTGGTGATGAACCCCTAAAAGCTAAAAGAACCCCTTCCTAGGTCTTCCTCATTGACAATTGACTTACCTTGCAAGGTTGATAGTCAATTCAATTAGGACTCCTAGGAAATTTTTGAGTGATTTGTGGAAAAAGGGGTGATATCATACAATCATCATCCCTTCCTTTTCATATAAATCATTGGCAACCACTCTTCAGCTTTAAACCCTCATAGATTTGGCCTCATATGTCTGATTTGGATGAAACAAAAGGAAAAATCAACTATCTTAAACCTTTCGGATGCAATGGTGAGCTCAGATTTGCATTAGAAAACTCCAATTTAAACCTACAATAAAGAGCCAAAAATGGAACCCCCCCAAATCTAGTATTTCTATCAAGTTTTTTTTGATTCTCTAGATCATCATACGATCCAAGAGAAGAGCATACTTAACTTTTCAATATTTACCACCTCTCTTCAGAAAAATACTATCCAATGGCACCCAACCCACTCTGATACCATGTTAGAATTGACTATGGCTGCCATGATCTTGAGACCAAATGAAAAGCACGAAGAGAGAGAATGGGATGTGACAAGAATAAATTGTATTCTCATCAATATGATTCAATGACATGATTGTGATGTACAATTTAGTAGAGACCCCTTGGTTATATAGCCAAGGTGAGATACAAGATGTCAAAGGATTAAGACAAGTGTCTTAATCAGATGACATGAGACAACTAATCACACTTACCTAGGTTCACATGTGTTACAAGTCAAAAGATAAGATAACAATTAATGACAACTAACACCTTCTAGAAATATTCCTTTCTATGACCTAAGTAAACTTAACATGTGTAAATAAGTCCCCTAGTAATTAATTAACCAAGTCAATATTTTATTTACACCAACATAGGCAATAGGTCAAATAGGATAATTTTAGAGAGAGCTCATAGCATGCTCTCCAATGTTGATTTGGGAAATAAATTTTGGGTAGAGGAAATTAATAAAATAGTGTACTTGATTAACCAAGCCCCATCTTCTTGGTTGCATTTTTGAGATTCTAGAGAAGTGGTTGGGAAGGATAATTTCATATGATCATTTATGAGTGTTCAATTGTGAGGCCTTTTTGACATCTCACTGTAATAACAAACTAAGCTAAAAATAAATTCTAAAAGGTATAGATATTTATTGGATACAAAAGGGAAACATATAGTTATTGGTTCTGGGATCCTATCACCAAATAGGTCACTCATAGCTAAGATGTAATTTTCAATGAGAAAGTAATTCCGTGTTTTTTCAGAACAGGGGAAGTCAACAAAAGAATGTGTCAATCAATAATATTGAAAATGGAAGTGATGCGTTTCAATCACTACATGCAAATTTGAAGCCCCATACTCTACCTCATACATTTGTATAAATTCCTCCTGACTCTAAAGTGGAAGTGTGGGATAATCATCTTATGCATTGTGTTCTTGGCCCTAGAGAGAACACATGGGTAAGAGTCTAAAATTCGTTGCTTTGGCACTACATTTTTTTTTCAATTTCAATTAGAAACAATACACAACTAACAACTTAACCAACCAAACACATTCCATGTAAATTAGAAGAGTTAATTTCAATGGCTTTGCATTCACCATGTTGGCAACAAAATAAACACCACTACTTATATTCTTATACTCAAAAGTATTAAGCTCATACAACTAGGGTCATTCCTAGACCCAAACCTATTCCTTAAGGGTTTATGGTGACCCTACCTATGTATCCCCTCATGGGAATCATAGGTTTCAAAGTTTCCCCCACAACATTAGAGGGATTTCATTCTCTCCTCTTGCATGAGATCTTGATCTCGCTTTTCACCCATGACTATTGATTAAGTACATGTAAGCTATCAGCTTAGCCAATTATAATATAATGTTTATAACTTAGATAATAACTCGCCATCAAGTGTTGGGTCCATACAAAAAATTACCAAGCATTAGTGTACATTCACAATATTCACAAGGGGAAAATCATACCATAACCACAAAATAATACACAATGACTATCATGAACATACCTACATATACACAAGATGACTAGCTCATACACATCACAAGCACAATAGTGATAGGAACATACACAAATCCCAAGTGTAACAGTGATTGGATCATACACAAATCACAAGTATAATAGTAACTGGATCATACATAGATCATAAATACAATGGTGATTATCTCATATGTACATCACAAGTACAATAGTGACTTCCCCATTTGCACATCACAAGTACACAATGATTGTCTCATATGCATATCATATTTACATTAGTGATTGGCTCCAACATATATCATAAATGCATAGTGACAAGCTCTATTATACTTCACATACATAGTGGCAAGCTCCAACATACATCATAAATTCACAATAATGATCTATGTCATACATCATAAATACATAGTAACAAGCTCCAAAATACATCACAAATGCATAGTGACAAGCTCCAAAATGCATCACATACACAATGTGACAAGCTAACACATCCATAAAGGCCAAATGATGAGGGAACAGCCCAAGACTTAGAAAATAACCCACAAACAAGAGAATAATTTTATTATTCAGAAAATGGAGCTTCTTACATGCAGAGGATCTAAAATCCCCAAGTTCTATGACACATGCAAGTTACAGAAAGCTATAGAATCACCCTTTCGCAATATGCGAGCTTATCCCCAAAATTTTACCCAAAAATTAGAAACACGTCCATAAATAGAGATCCTCTTTAGTTTGGAGCCAAAAAAACATTCAAATATGAGTTTAGGTGGTTTGGCGCCGAAAAATAACAACTTGAAGTTCAAATTTCAAAAGAACATTTGCAATTGTATCTTTTAGAAAGTGTGCCAACTTCCCAGGGCCATAACTTTTTATCCGGGACTCTGATTCGCAAACCGTTTAAACCATTGGAAAGGTCTCGAAGTCAATAATGTGCTCTAAATCTGCTACGCCAATTTTGGCAAGTTTCGGGGCCGTTCTGGGAACTCTAAGAGCCTCAAATCTAACTTGGAAGATTTTCAAGTGCAAATCTGGGAAACTAAAACTGCAATATCTTTCAACCCAGGAATAGAAAATAAAAACCATCAATTGGGAATTTCATTATGATGAAAAGGGTATCCAAAAATATAAAAACATCTAAAAACCGAGAAACTTGAAATTTAACTATTTTTGGGTGATGCAAGATTTCCCTTACACCACTAGATGCTCCTGCATCAGACACCCAGGGTAATTTGAGAAGTGACCCATCACATCTCAGATGGTTGAGGAAAACCCAACCGGTCAACTGCTACCTTAGATAGCCAAGATGAATCTTCCACAGGCCTTCCACTCCATTTCACTAGATATTCTTCATACTACCTATTTCTGGTACTCCTTCCCACATGACTATCAAAGATTGCTTCAATCTCCTCCCTTTTTGAAGTAGGTGTTGGAATGCCATACTGCCCTATTGCTGGTGCTTCCTCCATTCCACCTTCATGATACTCTATCAAATCTGAAATGTTGAACATAGGAGAAATGTTGATTCCATTAGGCAACTCTACCTCATATGCATTCCCTGAATCATGCTTCTTCAAAATTTTACATGGACCGAATTTCTTCATCTTCAATTTGCTATAGGTTCCCACGGGAAACCTTTCTTTCCTCAAGTGGACCATTACTTCATCGCCAATCTGAAACTCCTTATTCCTCCTTTTTTGATCTGCCTTAGCCTTATATTGTATATTCATCTTATTAATGTGTTCTCGTACCTTCTCATGTATATTCTTGATGTGCTCTACAAAAATTTTGGCTTTAGCACTTATTTTCTTCTCTTGGTCCATCTTCCTCAATTTTGGAGCTGTTCTGGGGCTACCTCCATACACAATCTAGAACGGTGATCTACCAGTGCTTCTATTGACAGAATTGTTGTAAGAAAATTATGCCTGGGGTAAGATCAAGTCTCATCCCTTGGGTTTATCTCCTACCAAACATCTCAGTAGGTTACCCAGACTCCTGTTAACAACCTCTGTCTATCCATCTATTTGTGGATGGTGTGTAGAACTGAACTTCAACTTTGTTTTCAGCTTCTTCCACAAGGTCCTCCAAAAGTACCCCACAAATTTGGTGTCATGATTTGAAACAATACTCTTTGGCAGACCATGTAGCCTCACCACCTCTTTGAAGAACAAGTCAACAATGTGGATTGCATCATGGGTCTTATGACATGGAATGAAATGTGCCATCTTTGAAAACCTATCAACCACCACAAAGACTGAATCATTCCCTCGTTGTGTCCTTGGAAAACCAAGAACAAAGTCCATACCTATATTCTCCCATGGCCTCTCTGGTACAGGTAAGGGCTAATATAAGCCTATATTCTAGCTCACTCCTTTAGCCATCTGACATACCCTACAGCTTTATACAAACTTTTTCACATCATGTGACAACTGAGGCCAATAATAATGCTCACTGATAATGGCAATGGTCTTATCTCGACCAAAATGTCCTGCCATTCCTCCACTATGCTTCTCCTTTATCAGGTTCTCCCTCAAGGAACTCCTCGGGATACACAATTGACTTCCCTTAAATAACATGCCATTGTAGATTATGAAATCCAGCCACCTTGTCCTGTCCACTGTAATAGGTTTCTTGCAATCTTTCCAAGCCTTTGCAAAATCAGGATCTTCTGCATATAGTGTCTTAAGTTCATTGAACCCAACCACTTCAATCTGCATCTTTGTCATCAATGTATGCCTCCTACTTAAGGCATCTGCAACCCTATTTGACTTCCCACTCCTATGTTTCAAAACAAAGGTATAACTCTGCAAAAACTCTACCCATTTCATATGCCTCGATTTAATTTTCCTTGACTATTTGGAGTGCTAACGGCACAATGATGATCAGGTATATAGAACAAATTCCTTGACAACAAATAATGTCTCCATTTCTTTAATGCTTTAACTATTGCATAAAATTCTTGATCATATACAGAATACTTTCTCTTGGCATCATTTAACTTTTCACTGAAATAGGCAATGGGCTTTCCTTCTTGGCTCAACACTGCTCCAATGGCACAACCATTGGCATCACAATCCACCTGAAACACCTTGTTGAAATTTGGGAGGGATAGAATAGGTTGTTCTGTTACCTTCTGCTTCAACAGTTCAAAAATCTTTGCCACTCCAATGCTCCACTTGAATTCTTCTCTATCCCCTCTCATTGTTTG